>VWPV01024332.1:0-14069 GCA_013389885.1 Geococcyx californianus | reverse complement strand
TGACCTCAACAATTCTGTGATTTTAAGGTTCATGGGAAAATTTAATCCCTAAGAAATGGGCAGTGAGCCCTGAGTATTTCTTGGCTTGTGTTGAGGTATCTGTGTGGGGAGAAGTCTAACAGAGAAGATGGACTCAGGTTCTTGCTTCCCCTTATGTAGAGGTGTGGGTTTTGGGTAAGGAGACAAGTTTTAGGGGTGCCTACCCAAGGGACCGTGTGGAACAGAGCCAGTAGGAAGAGGATTTTGGAGACAGAGAACACTGTGTCCCATATGAACAAAAGGTGTTTTGACAACAGGAAAGGGCTTTGTTAGGCTCAGAGGAGATGAGGTTTTCTCAACGTGCTCTCCAGAGGGCAAGGGAAACATGGGAAGAAGGATAGTTGGGTTCTCTGGGACTTGCAGAGCTTTTCCATGGTGGGGCTGGATTCCCCAGGGTTAGCTCATGGTTTCCAGAGAGGTCCTCTCCTGACAGTGTTAATCCATGCTGAGGAGCTTCCAAGTCTGGGCAAAGGGTGTAGCTGCCAGACCTTGTGATACACCTGAAATAACTAGCTGCTTGATTTAGGAGGCTGGGAAATGAACTGACATCTCATGAAAGGGCTGAGAGTGGTGAACCTTGGTCTGTATGTATATTTGTTTCAAGTGAGCAGGGAGGTGATGGTTGCCTTTCACTTGCCCCAGCAACAAACTGTGCTCCTTTTTGAGCAAAGAAGGAAAACCCCAATGCCAGACTGTGTGTGTGGTTCATAAGAAGCTGGAGGAAAATAATCCCAGTGTTTCCTTGTAGAAAGGGATTAGGTAAACCCACTGTTGGATCATCTCGATGAGAAGGAATGGGGCAAGTGTGTTGAGTCATGTTTGTCATCAGTCTTGCTTGCGCAGAGTTTCTAAATCAGACTCCAAAGCACATGGAGAGCATTGAGAGAGAATGAGAGGGACTATACTGGGGGTGGGGGTTTGGCCCCTTTATTTTTCTTTGGAGCTCACGCAGTGGCCTGTCCTTCCACTGTGGCAAAGGTAGGGACTGAACTGGCTATCTCCAGCCCGCCTTTTCTCCTCAAGGACTATGTATTGCAGTTACTACCTCACCGTGAGACTCTGGGGGAGTGTCTCTGTAAGCCTATGGTTGAGTCCACCAACATACAAGACACTTGTCAGCGGATCCCAACACATCTCCTGTGTGTTGCAGGAGCCTGTCTGTCACCGTGCCACACGATGCACCAGAAAGGGGTTCAGGCTTCCTGCAGGACCTCCATCTCTCCTCTGTTTGCCACCTGGTGAACTCACAGCCTTTTGATTTGAGTCCAAAGGAGCCCAATGTCAGTGATCTGAGAGGATCTTTCCAAAGCATAGATTCTTTCCTTGCTTCAAATGAGTGTCTCAGTACCCACGGGTGCTAACCTCAATGTGGAGCAGAGTTGTCCCCAGTGTAGTGGGGACAGATTCCAGGGACATTGGCCTTGTTTCAGCCTCATCCAAAAGCAGCAATAACTTAGGCTCTCCTCTTGCTTTGGAGGTTGCCTGTGGCATTGACAGATCGGCTCTTGGGAGCCTGGTGATTGATGTTTCAGACCTCAGGCACCCACACTAATGATCTGGTGCAAACCTGACTTGTCCTGCCTTCTGCTGTCCTGCCGTGGTGGCATCTGTGCTACCTGGGGAGGTCAGGACCTGCTCTAGGACCTGCTCTTTCCTGAAGACCACTGCTTCACTGCTAACAGGGTTTATAAAGCCAGACAGTAACTTAAAGGAAGCAGCGTTAAGAATGTCTTCCTAAAATCCAGTCTAAACTTCTCTTCTTTCAGTTTAAATACATTAGCCCTTGTCCTGTTGCTACAGGCCCTGCTAAAAGGTTTTTCCTCATCTTTCTTATCAGCCCCCTTAAAGTACTGAAAGCTTCTCTTCACAGGGAAGATGTTCCAAGCCTTTGATCATTTTTGTGGCCTCCTCTGGACTCCTTCCAAAAGATCCGTGTCCTTCCTGTGCTGAGGGCTCCAGAATTGAACACAAGGTTCCAGTTGGGGTCTCACTAGAGTAGAGGAGAGGGGCAGAATCCCCTCCCTTGCCCTGCTGGCCACACTTCCTTTAATGCAGCCCGGGGTGCAGTTGGCTTTCTGGGCTGCGAGTGCACATTGCTGGCTCATGTCCAGCTTCTCATCCACCATGATGAGAATTTCACCCACTTTCCCTGCAATACATGTGCAGACCACCTTCTCCAGACCAGAACAAAGCATGTGGGGCACTCTGCAGGGTGGTTTCCACTCTCTAAATTTCCCACTACGTGAGAGCAGAAATCCTGACCAAGGAGAAGATGAGAGTAAGCAGCAAGGAGAGGCTTGCTGATTATCCCAGGACAAACAGAGATTTTGCTTTAAGCAAATTGCCCTGACCCAGTCTAAATCAAGAATTAAGCTAGGTTAAATGGATCTCAACAGACTTGGTGCCTGAAGGATCGTTGTGTTTGGTTTTGTGTGAGTAAGGAATGTTTATTGTAAGTGGTGTAAGACCCAGTCTGCAAGGTAGTTTATAGAGTCTGTTTGGTCTCTCACAGTTGGGTTGGGTTATTAGAGGCTTGGAAACTGTGTGTGGCTGAGGGGGGATTTTTTTTTTTTTTCTTCAAATAAAAGAAACCTTCCACCTTTAATGGAAAAGGAGGAGATTATTTCGTCTTAAATTGAATGATAATAAAAGATGCAAACCCACAGAACCCAAAGTTTGATTTTTCATTTCATTCAGTGCATGAGGTGGCCTTTTTTAGTATCACTTTTCACTTCTATCATTGAAGGCAGAGCTTTGGCCTACCAGCACAACCCTGTGGTTGCCACCGTGGCTCCCTGGAATAATGTCACTGGGGTCTGCAAGGGGTCATGTTGGAATTACAATCCCATAAGTGCAATCAGCATCCAGGCCTGCACCCACAATATTTCATTTTCAGTTCCAATTCCCTCTTTGCATTTCACAGACCAGTGGGGGACTGTAAGAAAAATCATCTCATTAAGGTTTGCAGGGGCTTGGAGGATGACTGGAGAGTATTTGAATTGTGCTTTCAAAAGTTTTAATTAAGACGCATTTACCAGTGTCAATAGTTGGCTTTTTTCCTTTAATCTTTTTTTTACATATTTCAGGCCTTCATCAGATTCCCCAGGGCAGCTAATTGAGTTGACTTTGCTTTAACGAAGGATCTGAGCAATAGGATGGGGGGTTTTTTAGGTTCTCAGTTGTAATAAAGAAATCACCACATTTCAGCTTTTAGCTGACTGGTATATGGGGAAAATGTGTGTTAGGCTGGACAAGTGGCAATGGCAGACTTCAAACCTTAAAGGTGAAAGAGGTGGGCGTGATGTCTTCTTCCACACTACACACATGTGCTTTGCAGATGCTGAAATGTGACAAGATGCAGAGAATCACAGAATGGTTTGGGTTGGAAGGGACCTTGAAGTTCATCCAGTTCCAACCCCTCCTGCCATGGGCAGGGACACCTTCCAGATTTCTTGCATATTGATTCATTGCATATTCACCCAGCCTGCACAGGGCCTCTGGAAACAATCCAGGATGCTTTGGGGACTCAGACCTGGTTGGTCCTTTGCCCAGGCTTTTGCTTGGTCCCCCACTGTATTTACACTCACTTTCTATCTGCTGGCATTATCAGTCCTACTATTATATTTAGTATTTCCCTCCAGACAGGGCAGATGGTGTTAACAAGAGAACCACAAGTAGTGTGCTCTAGTTTAAGAACAGGGTGTTGGGAAGTGATGTTGAAACGCAGGGGCCCTGTGCTCTGTCCTGTACCCCACTCAAAAATATGCTTGGCAGGAGTGATGGCTCTTAGGGGAGAGGGGTTCACCAAAGACAAGATGTGCTGCACTCACTTTGCACCTTTTTAAATAAGATCATAGAAGCATAGAATGTTCTGAGTTGGAAGGGACCCACAAGGACCATCGAGTCCAGCTCCTGTCCCTGCACAGGACAACCCCAACATTCACACTGTGTGTCTGAGGGCGTTGGCCAAATGCTTCTGGCATATTGTCAGGCTTGGTGCCATGACTGCTTCCCTGGGGAGATATTCCAGTGCTCCACCACCCTCTGGGGGAAGAACCTTTTCCTAATGTCCAACCTAACCCTCCCCTGGCACATCTTCCTGCCATTCCCTTGGATCCACAGAGAAGATCTCAGTGCCTGCTTCTCCTCCTTCCCTTGTGAGGAAGCTGTAAGACTGCTAGGCTGAACAGACCAAGTGACTTCAGCTGCTCCTCATGTGGCTTCCCCTGTAAACCCTTCACCAATTTTGTAGCCTCCTGTGGACACTCTCCAGTAGCTTTAGATCATTTTTATCTTGTGGCAACCTTGTGGGGAAAACTGGTTGACCTCGTGGCTCTGGGTGCATTGGAAGTATTTGCCATGGTGTCCTGTGGTAAAGAATGGGGGGAAGATGCAGGGGGTCAGAGCTGCCAAAGTAGAGGTCACAGTGAGAGGCTGTCTCAGACTGCCAGCCATCAAGGATTGTTTTTCAGATGAACACTGTTTTCTACATTCAGGCTTACTCTTGGTATAAGGTATGAAAAAGCAAGTGGAATAAAAAGTGAGGTATATTGGTGCTGCAATGTAAGGCTCTGTCTGCAATGCAGTCTGTGCTGCAGGTCTCCTGGTATGAAGGAAGACAAATCTGTGCTTTCTAGCTGTGTTTAGAAATCCTGTCCTTAACTCCACAGAGCTTCTCCAGCTGCCCAGTGCTGCTGAGACTTGGATCTGAAGATCCCAGCCCAACTCTTCTGTGCTGTGTTCCCTTTTACCACCCCTGCCAGCTTATACCTGATGCTTCAGATCCTTGAGGATCGACCGTAAGCTGATTCAAGGTGGGACTGAGCTATGATTTCATACACAAGTGACAATACCAACACATGTAAAACACTGCCCAATGTGGGAGGATGATGTTTTTTCCAGGGGCAGCAGAAAATTTTTGTGTCCTGCATCTAATTTAGACCAGGCAGAGCAGTGTCTGTTGCCACCTAGGCAGAGGGATAGCTTTGCACTGTCCTTCTCCTGTGAGAGGTGCATGTGGGTGCCCAGGCTCAGGGCAGGAAATAAACTCCCTCTCCCTTCCCAGCTGCTCTGCATCTTCCAGCAGTTCAGGCAGAGGCAGAGAAGCCACATTGACACCCAAGACTCATAAAGCAAGTGTTATCTATGAAATCCATCACTGAAAAATGTGGTTGAGCCACTTCTATAGCAACAAACATGAAGAATCAATCAGGGCTTAATTAACTCCCCTGAATGCAACAAGATCCCTTTCACAGCAATTCCCATCCCTGCCCTTCTCTCTGCCCCTGAAAGGTAGTGTGTGCATTTTCCTGCATTCATCTTCTTTCCCTTGAACAGCAGATAATCAGCCTAATAGAGAAAAGATTGTACTTACAACACAACAGAGCTGTAATGGAGAGAAATCCACCCTGAGGGAAAAAAGTGTGGCTCATTTATACAGCGAAACTGTTGGGTTTGCACTCATAACGTTTGGGGAGTTTGGGGGATACGTGTGAACAAACGTTAACGTCTTTCTCTGGGGAAGGGCGTTGTGGGTCTGCTGATACAGCCTCTGCTGCCCACTGCCTGTAGAAGCAGGAGATGGAATCATAGAATGGTTTGGGTTGGAAGGGATCTTAAAGATCCTCCAGGTCAATCCCCCTTGCCACGGGCAGGGACACCTCCTGTCAGGGCTCACTCCTCTGCTCCCAGGTAGACCCCTTCACAAACCTACTCAGTCAGGGGGACACACAGATCCTTTGATGTCTGCACGGTGTATTGGAGACAAATACCTTCAGGGATAAATCCAAACAGTATTTATTTTGGGCACAGCCAAAACAACAAATCGGTACTTATCTTAAACGCAGCCAAAAGAGCAAAGCAATATTTTGGCACATCCAGAACAGCAGACTCAGTATTTGTTTTGGACACGGCCAAAACAACAAGCTGATATTGTTTACATGGTCAAAATATGGAATCAGGACTCGTTTTGGACATGGCCCAAATATCAAATCAGTACTAGTCTTGGACATGGCCAAAACTCCAAAAGTTGCAAAATACAGATCCCAACGTGTTCAGATCCCAGTCTGGAGCCCTCAAGACAGCTGGGCAAAACGACACAACTCAGATCTGATCCGATGCACAGTAGTGCCATTGAAAACAGAAGAAAGGAACAAAATGAGAGAGAGAGGGAGAGAGAACAATAAGAGTAGGGGAGGAACAGAAAAATAGTCACCAGTCCATGGGTCTCTGGAAAATGTGCTCTTCAGGAACACGTGGTCCTGCGGTTCTTCTGCAGTGTCTTCTCAGGCAGCTTCCATGGGGTGATGTACAGGCGGCAACCTGCATCTTGGCGGGCTTCTATTTATAGAACAATTCTGTGCCCCCTCCCTGAGCATGAGGGGTCATCTTTCTGCAAAAGTTTTCAAATTGGTGCATGCACAGAAGTTTCTTTGAGAAGGTTCTGGAATTGGGTCTGGGGGATGCAGGGTCACTGTCAGTTCAACAAACCTTCGCCAGAATAACCTCTGCCTGAAACCTCTGCGTCCATGTGTGCAGTCAGGTTGGGGCGGGTGGCAGCACCTGCTGCTGCACCTCGTCCCACTCCTCTGCAGCAGCACAGTCAGCCCAGCAGGAGCCACAGCGCTCAAGATGTTGAAGACAACAATACAACTAGAGTCAGACTATGTTTAAGGTAACACAAGTAGAATCAGTTGACGTTTAAGAAAACAATAGGAGTCAGTCTCTACACATCCCACTGGATCAAAATGCTCAAAGCCTCACCCAAGCTAGCCTTCAACACTACCAGGGATGGGGCATCCATGACTTCTCTGTTCCTCCCCACCCTCACAGGGAAACATTTCTTCCTCAGATGTCATCGCCATCTCCCCTCTTTCAGCTTAAACCCCTTCCCCCTCATCCTATCCCAGCCCCTCCCCAGCTTTCCTGGACCTCCTGTCAGTACTGAAAGCTGCTCTAATGTCTCCCCGAAGCCTTCTCTTCTCCAGGCTGAACAACCCCAAGTCTCTCAGCCTCTCTTCATAAAGGAGGTGCTCCAGCCCTCACATCATCTTCATGGCCTCCTCTGGACTCACTCCAACAGAGACACGTCATTTCTGTGCTGGGGACTCCAGAACTGAATGCAGGACTCCAGCTGAGGTCTGAGTAGAGGGGGAGCATTACCTCCCTCAACCTACTGGTCATATTTCACAGTTTGTGTTCTGGGTGCAGCCAAGCTCCACTGATTCTTCCCAGGCCCACAACCAGGGACCCTACTCTGGCTCAAAGATGTCTCTTCTGTACAAATTAAATGTGATGGGAACCTGTGTGTTGGTGGTGAGGGTGTTGTCATGTGGTCCTTTAAATTGGTTTAGCTGGCCTGTGTCTGAGGGTTAAAGGTGCTGAAAATTGAGGAGGCATCTCTGGTGATGGGATTAAAGCTGCAGGAGGTGAACGAACCACCTTGAAACTCACTTTTTCCAACCTTCTAAGAAGCTGTGATGATCAGGTTTTCCTATATCTTTCTTTCTCCAGGGTGCTGACATTTCTGAGACAGTGGCATGTCAGGCTCAGATCTTCAGGAGAGATCAGTGAGTGGCTTTCTCTGTAAAAAACAGTTTTTCACTGCAGAACATAAGTATTATAAGAAATGAGCTTACGAATAAACTTTAGCTGAGACCAAATTCCGTGGAATGAAAGCTTAATCACAGCGCTGGGTGCATACCTCTAATGCAGTATGCACATCTGGGTACCTCTCCAGACTGTACTTAAAGGTCGCACTAATACATAGTCATTAATAACTCCAGTAACTAATTGCTTAGCTCCACCTCTTTGACCGACCCTCTTCTGATGTGATGCAATTTTGGGGTATTTTTTAACTGTGCAAGCTCTATCAGGGTCTCCAGGGATCACTGAATGAAGGCTGGTGGTGTTCCTCAGCAATAACCTTTTCAGCCCCTCAGTTAAGTGCAGATGCATTTTCCCAGATGATTACAATAGCCCTATTCATGACTGCAACATCCTTGGCATGAGCCCTGGTTGGGGCCGAAGCCCTATATGCTTCCTGTCTGTCTGCGTCCTAAAGATAAGCGATTTCCAGATAAGGGTATAAACTTGCTGCCAAAGCATTTAGAACTTACAGCTTAAGCAAAATGACAGATGACAATGCTTACATCCCTTCACAGTATTATATCACAAGCTGCCTGAGAAAACTCATCACCAGGATGAGTAACAGAACAAGGCAAGAATGAGATCGAAACCCTGCAGAGTTTCTGTGTGAGAAGGTAAGAGCTGGAGAACTTCAAGTGAACACTGAGGTGCAAGCCTGGGGAGCTTGATTTTTTGTTCTTTGCTGTTGCGCAGCCTGGCATTTCCATGCTGGTATGCTGAGGAGTCAGAGGAGGTGGGAATAACCGCCATGGGATGCTTCCACCAGTCAGCAGTTTCTCTCTGTCTTACACCATGGCTTTGGTCCCCACCTCTTTCTCGCTAAGCTTGTGGCAGCCGTGCTCAGCTAAGTGAGAGAACGGGTGGGCAGCAAATGGGACTTACACAGTCCAGGGCAATGACATGTTTGTGACTCTGTGGCTTCTGGCACTTAAGGTGTGTGGTGAGGAGAGCATCAGCCAGGTCTGAGGCATGGTACAGTGTTAACAATTAGCATTACTTAGACAAAAGGCCCCTGAGCTGAAGTTCCTGAGAAAGGAAAGGAGTTTTCCGTCATTAATACCGTGTGAAGGTGAGGGACAGCAGAGATAATACAGGATCTGCCACTGTCAGGGCAGCAAGATGCAGCTACCGATTTGTCCAGCAATACTTTGGGAAAAAGTGAAGAGACTTGGAGATTTACAGGGTAGGGTTGCACGTTAAGGAAGCCTAGGCAAGATAACTTTGGCCTGTGGGAATATAAATGTCTTTTGCATAGGTACCCTCATCCAGTAATATGTGTAGGGCTTTGGCTAATGAGAAGCACCACCAATTAACATGAACACATGTTGCTCCTATCAAGGGCTGCTTCCTTGCAGGAAGCCATCATTCAGAAAGCCAAGGAACCAAGACATCTGCATGAAAACTCAGGGAAGCAGTTGTGCCACCGAAGACCCAGGAACATTTATCTTTTCTCCCTTGTGTGAAGATATTTTTCTTTGTAAAACAACAGGGTAAGAAGTAAAAGGTGGACTAGAGCTGAGCTCAGAGTCTGTAAGCTGCACTCCTGCTTGGAATGGGGCTCAGGGTCCAGTACCTGGTGTGCCCATGCTACACTGGGTACCGGGATCCCTCTTGGGGTTGATGAAAGATGACGTGTTGAACTTGGAGCAGGCAGAGCTGGCAGAGAAGGTTACGTACATCCTTTTAGGATTCAGGCAGAAATGAAGGAAAGCTGAGGAGGGGCTCTTTATCAGGGAGTGTAGGGATAGGATAAGGGGGAACAGTTTTAAGTCAAAAGAGGGGAGATTTAAATGAGATGTCAGGAAGAAATGCTTTCCTGTGAGGGTGGGGAGGCCCTGGCACAGGTTGCCCAGAGAAGCTGTAGCTGTCCCATCCCTGGAGATGCTCAAGGCCAGGTTGGATGGGGTTTTAAGCATCCCGATCCAGTGGGAAGTGTCCCTGCCCATGGCAGGGGGTTGGAACTGGGTGGGCTTTAATATTCCTTTCAACCTGAACCATTCTATGATTCTGCGAGTTCATTTACCTCCCTCTGTACTCCCAGGAGAGGAACGGGAATTGCATCTTTCATGAAAGCACTCAGTGCCACGCCAAACATGAGCCTCCTGTTGATGCAAATGCAGTTTCCATCCTAGCACTTTCTTTAGATCTAATTAGTGTCAAATAGTAAATCATCTCCAAAAGCTCAGTGTGTCTGGCCAGGCTCAGCTCTGGGACCACACTTCTCAACTCTGCAGACCTGCAAAAAAGGCTGGGCCAGTAGCTAAGAGGGCTTTCTCTTGATTTACAGGGCCTGTAACCTCTAAATCAGCACCTATTTAATTCTATTTTATTGTCTGTCTTCTGTAGATCAGTTTAAAGTGGAACAGCAACTGAGGGCTGGAAGCGAGTTCATGCAGGGCTTTTGCGAGCATGTGTGAATGGGAAATCTTTTTGCTTTGTTTTGGATTTGTTTCATTTTGTTATGCAGAAATGACAGCTATTAATGAGGAGCTGCTGGGAATTGAGCAGCCAGCTGTCAAACTGCTGGGATGCCTTGTGTGTCAGTCCTATCACACACAAAACTCCATTCAGAGGCTTGAGCCCTGTTATTAGCAGTTGCAGACAGTGTGAGCACACCAATAATAACTGCTGATTGCCCTCACAGTGGATTAGGCTTGAAAACCTTCTCCCAAGCAATATCCCAGCAGTACAGAAACGTCTATGTGACAGCGTGTCAGGGATATCTCTTAGGTCAGAGTAAATGTGTGCTGGGGGATGGCAGTAAACCCTGTCCCTGACTCTGCTCACGGAGGAGGGATGAAGCCAAGCCATCACCACTTGGAATGGGAAGACTGACAATGAGCCTGGGAGGGCAGAATTGCAGGTTGCTGTCACCAGCAAGCGCCAAGTGAGAAAAAAGAGACCTAGAGAAATACAGAGACTGGGTTAACAATGGCTCCAGCTGGCAGGAATTATAAACCTGATGGATGTGGGCTTTCCCTGGAGAGGGGTAACCAGGGCCAACCTGACCCTGGAATTATAGAATCATAGAATCGTTTGGCTAGAAAAGACCTTTGAGATTGAGTCCAACTGTACCAGTCCACTACTAAACCATATCCCTGAGCACCTCATCTACCTGTCTTTTAAACACCTCCAGGGATGGTGAACCCTGATGAATCAGTTGAGCCTTGTCCTGACACGCAACAAGTGCTGACCATATGGTCTGACTACAGAAAAAAAAGCAGGAGTAAAGGCAAATCTTCACACTCAGCTGGGAAACCAAACCAGTGGAGTGCTGCATCTCTTCAGCAGCGCTCCTAGGACAGAGCTTGTCTTGGGTTGGATGCGCTTGGAAGAGCAAAAAGGTAAGAAAGCTGAGCAGCAAGCTTTTAACAAATCAGCTGAAGACCTGTACACCAGACTTCTCCAGGGCCACATCCCTGGATGAGCTGAGTGGGAGCAAGGGCAGGAGGGGGCAAGGGAGCAGTCAGCAGAGTTAGCAGAGCAGTGCGACTAATGAGTTATTCAGTTCCTTCTCTGAACTCCATATTTCAAGAAAATAATTTTTGTTATGGACAAAATTAAATCTTTTCTTGAAACTGCTGAGCTGGAAAGAGACAACTCCCCATGGCCAACACTCTGCGACAACCAGCTCTCTGCAGGACTACTCTTTGTGGACAAGTTGTCTCTGCTGCAAGTTGTCAACTTTGGACAGGGAGGGTTAGGGTTAAGTTAAGCTTTAGGGTATGGCATTCCCTGTGTAAAGTTTTCCCCGTGGAGAGCTGGCTGTGGAGAGTTGTTCTAGACCCAGCTAAGCAGTGAAGGTGAAAGCTCCTCCCACCCCCAGCTGGAGGCCTGAATCAGAGTTTCTGAGATTCATTGAAAGTCACCATTATCCAGCAAGTGGATTAATGTGGCCATCGAATAGGGTGGGTGAGCACAAAGTCAGTCAAAGGGGCAGATGGAAGATCACAGAATGGTTTGGGTTGAAAGTGACCTCAAAGCCCATCCAGTTCCAACCCCTCTGCCATGGGCAGGGACACCTCCCACTGGATCAGGTTGCTCAAAGCCCCATCCAACCCAGTCTTGAGCACTTCCAGGGATGGGGCATCCACAGCTTCTCTGGGCAACCTGTGCCAGGGCCTCCCCACCCTCACAGGAAAGGATTTCTTCCCAAGATCTGTACAGCCTTTGGTTTTAGACAGTTCTTCATTTTTCAAGGACGTCTTCATAGTAGAAGCTCTTTGTAAGCTATTGCGCTGCCACTGCTAACCCAGAGACCATTCTCATTTTCGAGAAATATCTACCTCATATTTCCACAGTAGTCAGATGAGGTTTTCAGAGAGTACAATTCAGAGCTAACTTGTGGGAACTGTCATTTAAAATGTCCCAGCTTTTAGATGGTTCTTTTATTTATTCTTTTTATTTCTTCAGTATTTTAGAAACGTTGTATTAAAGGAACCTACGCAGTGTTGGAAGCTGGCATTATTAATCTGGAAATGGTCTGGGTTGTACTGTGTGGGAGTTTGGCTCACATTACCAGTTACTGTACAGTGCCCACAGGCAGAAATGCAGTGATAAAGGTGCATGAGCTCTTTTACACCAGGACAGTTGATTTTGCCTCCTGAAGTGGAGGGACCCATATACCCCTGGAAGTACTTTTGGGTTTGATAACCTTGTCCACTTGAATTACACTCAACAGGTAAAGCAAAGACCTTTGACCTATGACAAGGCTGCCTGGGTACATCAGGGGTGGACTTGGAATTAGGCCTGTTGGCTGTAGAGTATAAAGCTCTCCAACAGACTCTTTCCCAGCCTGGTGTCCTCATTTAATGCATAGTTATCTGTGATCTATTTGCATTGCATCACTTGCCTAACTGCTCTGTTATCTGTACAAGAGCTCTGTACTTAGAGATGGTGTTCACTTACAGCTTTAGATTTCAGTTATTATTTGAGATCAGGTTGTTCCTAGCTACATCATTAAAAGGAAAAGAAGTTTCTTTGCCCACTTCTCCTTAAACTTCTGTATTGCTGCATTTTATGCTGCAGACATTCAGAGGGTAATAAATTCAGTCATTTTTGGTCTAAATGTAATTCCTTAGTAATTGCCATCTATTTATTTTTATTGGTAGCAATATCTTAGCTTTACGAATGCAGAATCTCGACTCTTCTGGCAGTGTCTTAGGAAAGGCTTGCTTAATAAATGTAAAAATGCATTTGGGAAAGTTTAAATTAGATGATGCAGAGAACTCTCTTTTTCGCTGAATGTGGCAGGATTCATTTCCCAACAAGGCTATGAAAGGATATAGGGGATGGAGATCAGGATGAAGCCCATCTGTTCATGAAGGTTTAGGACATCTCATTAGCTTGAAAAGTAGAGCTGAAGTCAGACTCAGATCCTGAAAGCCCAATCTTAGTGGCTATTTTAGCTTTGTCAACAAGCAGTGCCTCCAAAACAACTTGTGACCTTCCCCTTCTCTTCCACTGCTGGGAGGGCTTTTGCATGAGCACTGATAGACTCTGGGATGAGTTACAGTTTCCTGATTCCAACTGACCCTGGCACTGGGACCAATAATTATTATTTTAATTTATCCATCCCTTCCATATATTATTTTCTTATTTTTTGATCTGCCCACATTGAGAACAATAACCCGCCAAAATCACTCTGACCCACACACACATGCAGCACAGAACATCCCTTTGACAGTCACATTAGCAAACTTCAAGAGAAGCTCTGGGTAATTTTCACCTCCATTTTCATCTTGATTTCACCATCAGATCATTAAAATAAGACAAGAACAACATCTCAGAATAAAAATGTTAGACACAAAAGCAGGTCTTTAAATATTAGCAGCTTTGAAATTAATGTTTGATAAGAATCTATGCTGACTTTTGATTACTAGTGCCTTTTACAAAGTTCAGCTGTAAGTTCTGCATCTTTTATTGTTACATCTGAATCTTTTATTGTACACGGTTATTGCTAATGCAGTTTGGATTCTATACCGTGAAAAAAAATGCATGTTCCTTAGTTGCCATATGCTACCAAAAGGGATAAGATTTTAATTACCAGTCAATGAAATCCTTTCACGTTTTTCATGGTAATAGACCTAAAATTACTTATTTTCATTCACTAGTTACATAGTGCCTCTTAAAATGTCAATGGTTGGGTATACGAGGTGAGACACAAAAAAACCAAGTCTGTGCCTGTAACTCTTTTTATTTAACAGTTTAGGAAAATCAGCTATGGTCACCTTCAAAACAGTTCCCTTCTGAGCTGATACACAGCTGCACACGATGCTGCCAATGTGCACTGCAATTCCACAGGTCTTTTTCTGAAAGGCTGTTGAGGATCTTCATCGGTTTTGCCTTCACGTCTTCTATTGACAAACAGTGGGTTCCTTTGA